>VWPU01011672.1:0-13764 GCA_013398955.1 Callaeas wilsoni
ATAGAAATAAGATTACACTACTCCAAAAGTCGGTCTTTACAGTTCCCTGCTTTGGTCAAGACTTTAGGCAGAATTTGTCACCTGACACTCACATTTTGTCAGAGCTCCATCCTGTGTGGGGAAATAGATTTCATTCTCCCTATCCAGGACAGATTTTTAAATAGTGCTATTGCTGAGGCAGGGAAAAGAAGAATGACTCTATGTGTTACAAGATAGAACAGACCAAACCAGGCTAATGAATCTCTGTTATAGGGAGTTATGCTTCCTTATTGAAGTTCTCGGTATCAACAAGACTAGAGAAAAACAGCTGTTGCTACAAACTTTGTAAGAATGAAATGTTGACAATAAGATGTTACTGGAGTATGGCATTATATAAACTGTGTTCATTAATTTTGAATTTCTGGTCTCAAGGCCCCATATCCTCATATTACAGAAAACAGAAACACTTCTGTTCCCTTCAGCATCACCAGAGTATTTGTAGACTACAAAACCAGGCCCACTATAAAAACATTTTTTATGATAAACGCGCTCAGATAAATATCATCAACTTTGACAGATCAAATTCATCCAGGACCAGAACTATCTAACATGCTTTTTGCAGGCAGAATTTTAATGTCTATGCTCATACTTAATAGTATCATATTCTGGAAAGAATCTTGCTAAAGTGAATATAATTTTTTTTTTAATTAGGACTATCACAACCTGAGGCTATATTAACCATCATATAGCAATTAATACTTTATATCTATTCATCCTCATCAAAATTCATAGAGTGATTAATAATTTTTAAGAGTGAATCATCCTACTTAACAATTACTCCTTGTTATGATGCCTTGTGGAAGCTGACCTGGAACAGAGGCTAGACAGAGTGAAAGGATAAAGGGTAGGTATTTATTGAAAGGCCTTCACAGGGTACACCTTGGGCAGTGCAGGAGTCTCACAGAGACTACACTCAGGATGGACACAGTCACACGTTTTTTTGGATAGATGTAAGTTTTGTCCATTTGCATATCAGAGGTTAATTGTTCAATTACAGCTTCAGGCAGTGGAGTCCCATTCTCTTAGTTTGCTCCCCCCCAGCTCACTTTTGTTTACATTTCTCAGGGCCTGAGACAGTGAGGTGTCCTTGATTCTCAGGCCTAGAGAGGAATTGTTGTGTCTGACAAAAATGGAAAAAGCAGTTGCTAACACTCTATATGGAGTTTTCAGAGTTATACACTAAAGAACTGCAGGATTACAAATATATGAAAATATAAAAGTTAAAATCCTAAGGCATCAGGTATACCTTGCAAGATCTGTAGAGATCCTTGTACAGTTCTTGAAAGTTAATTACTATTGATGATCAGGGCTCTCAATATCTCCTCCTACTCAGACATTAAACCCCAGGAACTTCCTTGTCTTTCTCTGACTGTTCCTTACCCCAGCCCTTGCTGTGGTCCCGATTGTGTGTTATTTTTGTCAACGCTAGCTGTGGATAATGTGGAAGTTTACCTGTAATAGCACTGTTTCTCCCTAGCACTTTTCCCTAAGGCTCTCAAAAGAAAGAATGGAAAACATGATTATACCTCCTTTTCATACACACAAGCACAAAAGAAAAGTACAAAATGAAGAGCCAGAGTGGTGCTCTCGTGTTGGAGGCAAGAACTATAGTCTTGGTCTTTCCAACATCCTTAGGAAACACCTTCAAAACAGCAAAACACACTTTCAAAAACCACAAAAAATTAGGGCTAGAGTCTAAGGTACATTTGAAGATTTGGGGCTGTGGTTGGACTGATGTTCTCCCAGCTCCTGGCTGCCCAATATTTCTTCTACAAGTGACGTAGAGAGCAAGGGACTCATGGTCACCGTTTCCCTTCCTGCTCAACCTTTGCTAAATTGCAGCCCATAATACGAACACCAATTTTCTTTGACTCCTTTTGTAACAGCTGTGCACCACTTTGCCAGAAAGGATTCTCCAAATGCATATGGGCAGGCCAGTGTGCATCAATATTTGAAATGAATCAACCATTTCTTTCCTGTCCCACACCACTAATTTTCCACAGAGAGTTAAGAGATGGAGTCTGTTTGCATCTTTGGCACAGGGGAAAGGCAGCAGAGAACAGAGTGGACAAATCCTCAGTCTGTGCAAGTATTCTCACCTTCGCTCACTTCAGCAGAGACAGACAGGGCAACTCCCCACCCCTTTGGGCACTCTGGCTTTTTTGCACAAAAACAGTAATTCTTCCTGGGCAATGACTTTACACAGGTGCTGCTACATTCTTCTCACTACTTCCTTATAATTAAGGAACAGGAAAGCTAAAGGTTTACAAGGACCATCAGCTTTCCCGGAAACTGCTAACGCATCCTTCAATCCCTAGCCCCTAGTTAGGGATAGTCCTTGGTTTTTGGAGGTTTCTGGTTTTGTTTTGGCTTGGTTTTTTACATGACTTCTGACTATCTTTTGTGCTTTGCTTTATGCTGGATGTTTTCATCAGCAGATCACCTATTCTAACAGATAGCTCGAGACCCTTCATGGGAAGAAGAAAATGGAGGAGGACTGGGTACCCACGTACATCGGTGATGCTATTTTGCCAAATATTGGTGCATGATATAACAAGTAAGACATGTTAATTTAGCAAACACAAATATTTTCTTCTCTCATTCCTGTGGAAAAATGCAGTGCATGCATTTTGGAAAGTTAAACCTTATATTCTAAACTGCAAATTAATTGATTACTTAACCCAAACTATTGGGATTTGCTACAGAAGACACTAATTCAAATTCTATGGCAAGCGATTACAGGAAAAGGTGAGGGGAAAGATAGCAGGTAAAAATAGAAAAAGGGTGACAAGGAGTCATTTCAGGAGAAAGTGGTATGAGGTAACTGTCATTAAGCCCTTAATAAATCATAATCTTTTAGCAAGTCACTTGCTCCCTTGAGTTTTCATCTCTGCACTGCATGTGTGCTAAGTTTCTCATCACCTTGGGAAACAGAAGCTTAAAAGAAGTGCCATAAACCTGGAAGCCCTCAGCTATACTCTTCCACTAGCAAAGATGTGGGAATGAACAAACTGAAAGCATCTGAAATTACTAATCTGCAAATGCTTGTCAGTGTAATTCAGAACAGAAATTTTAGCTGGGTACGATTTGTACAGCATTATAAAACTCTCTTTGGAGTGTTCTGTGATCAGCACTGTCACTGTTGCGTGTCCCAGGTAATTCTAAGGGCTTTCCTGCAGTAACACCTGGCCTGTTCCAAGGGCATCTCTGACTGCCCTTACTGCCTGTGGGTGTGCATGGCCACAATCGCCCTTTCTCATGCCAAGAGCTATTTCTCTCTGTCTTTTACTACCTCTTGCTATCTACCCACCCACAACTTCTAGTTTGGTTAGAAGATCTGAGAAGAAAGGAAGAGACCTACCAAGACAACTCCTACAGACACTGCACAGAAGATTTAAAAAATATTCTACTGTTATGTCATGGTTTACCTTCCCTCACATTTACTGTTGTATGAAACAGTAAATAACTATCCCAAATCAAGTATGGGACTGCAATTTAAATGAACCTTTCTAACTTTGTGAGGCTCATTTGAGATATTTGCAGAGCATGTTCTGGTTCAAGGCCTGCATGCATATAGCCTCTATTCAGATCCTCTAAAGAAACAACAGAAAAATAGGAGTGCACAGCAGGCTCCTTCCTGGAAAAGCTTTGGTTTTCCTTCCCATCTGTGTGGCTCAGAAAAAAGGAGTCTAGACCAAATTATTACGCGTTTGTTATGCAAAGGAAGTGGCTGGTCCTGTCACCAAGGCACAAGAAAAGGACTTCAAAAATACAAGCTCATGTCCTGCTCTCCTAATGATTTATTGTTCATTTTTGTGCAGTGTCTGTCACTTGGTTTAGGCTGATTATTATGTATCATATTGAATATTTCTTGCATTAAGTCCTTAAAAACGGAAGAAAAACACCACCTTAAAAGCTATTTAGAAACTGCAATACCTGAAACAACTCTGATAACTCTTTTGGTCCCTCTGGGTTTTTGAGCCTTTTGGTTCCACTCTGAGGCTACAGTTTTCTCAAGAACCATTACTGTTATAAGACTAAGCACTAAGACTTGGAGTCTCTCTGAGAGCTTGGTGTTGAAAAGACTGATGGTAAGGGTGCAGAAGACCATGAATGCACACAAGTGGAAACATGTTCAAGACAAGGTTTTTATAGGGTTCTCAGCGGGGAAAATACCTACTTGTTTCCCACCCTGTGCCCTCTAACATCCACCGTGTTGTCAGCTCTAACATGCCCACTGCTCTGAAGCCATTAGCAAGTTACTCTGGTATTTCCCAGTGGAACAACATTGACTCACACAAAACCCCTCAAGTGATAATTGCCCAGTGCCTCTCTGTGCAATGTGAGAAGACCATGACTGTTAGGGCTCCAACCAACCTCCAGGGTCAAAATCTGCCTATAAATAAACCCTGAACAGGAATTGCCATGCTATGAGTTGCCAATTCACCTGGTGCTGTCCTTGGGGTGCTTTTGATGAGATGCTGTCTGGTTCAGCTTTGATTTACTAAGGCCTGCTAGCATCAGTATTTCTCATGAGGGAGACCTTGTCTGCTCAGAAGGACCTGT
This sequence comes from Callaeas wilsoni, assembly GCA_013398955.1. NCBI lineage: Eukaryota > Metazoa > Chordata > Aves > Passeriformes > Callaeidae > Callaeas > Callaeas wilsoni. The sequence continues at coordinate 4,606 of VWPU01011672.1, forward strand.
TGTAATAACACCAAATGATTTAAGCAACTAATTTGGCAAAATATTGCAGATCTCCATTTCAAGACTTTTATTATGCTAGACAAAAGTCAAGTGGTAATTACTTGCTGGATAGAGTTCATTATATGATTATAAAAAACTTCCTCTGAGGCATATGTTTTATGGGCTCAGAATTAACTTTTAAAATGACCAATCATCCAATTGGAGAAAAAGAGCTGGGCTAAACCTCACTCTTTAAACTCAGACTGGTTGATTCCTCCCTATTTTGACTACCTGCAGTGAATGAAAGTTACAAATATGTGTCTTTTAAACTAGAGCCACAAGAAACTGTTATCACTCAAAAAACCTTGGAAAAAGCTTTGTGGTTACAGCTACAGGTTTTAGTAGAACTACAGCTGGGTGGGATATTTTCCATCTCAAAAACCATTTAAGAGTTCTCAGGACTTCAGATGACAGTCTGGAATTACATTAATGTATTTGCAACTCTTAAAATGTGTTTTGCTTCAAAGCCCACAGACTTCCCTGTGGCTGCCTAACAGAGCCCCTATTCAAAAGCAGGATTCATGAGGTGACTTGTGGTGATGTTTATGTTCTGCAGGAGAGAACACATCTTCTGTGCTTACCCTCAGCCAGCCCAAGCACACTGTGGTATCAGCCAGGGCTCCCTGGAGTCAGGAGAAAGCATTAAACTTTGGACTAGCTCCACCCCACAGAAGGGATGTGTGGTACCTCTCCTAGAGCTGCTTCTAAAGGTAGGGGGAGAATAACCACTGGCATACATAGCCATTATGATTGGGGTACCTTATTCCCATTTCCATTTATAAAACTGGGCTTCCCTTTGATGTGTGATCTTGTCAGTGGTCTGTTGGGCACAAAGTGCCATTATGTGCTTCTGGGACAGTAAGCAGAAAAGTAGCTAAATTAAAGCTGGCTAAAATAAATCTTATTTCAGAGAACTTCAGCCACAACAGGATTTGAACAGGAAATGCCTTCACATGGTGGCTGCTAACAAATAATGGACAGGAAAGACATAGTTCTTTGTCACCAGAACTTAAATCTTCTACATATGTGCAGTGCCCACTACGCCACTTCCTTTTTTTTGCCAAAACCAGGATCTTAAAAATTAACAACAGTACATAAACTCAATGAAATGAGGCTCATTTTTACCACTTTCTTTTCTGCCTTGACACAGAAACCACCAGCAGTGAAACTCACACCACAGCCACCGTGCACAAGGTGAGACGCAAATTTCCAGTCCAGTAGGAAGACAGGAATTCCCAACCACGTTGCACCTGCAGTCTGGTGAGTTTAGAATCCATTCTCACACAGAGCTGATTCCTCTGTTCAAAACAGTAAGGAATTCTGTTGAAGGCAGCTACAGCATAACTTGCCTAACGCAAGATTCATCTTAGTGGTGTGCTTCCAACTTACAGCAAGGAGAGCTCCTGTGCATTAGAAATCTCCCATTTTCTCTTCTGTAACAGTGACATCTGGAAGCCATATATATATAATGTCTTTTTAACGTCATTGATACCTTATGGTGATGCCATTTGGTTTTTGCCTTTTTTCTTTTATACGTTTTCTGTATTCTTCGCACATGTATTTGTGGCTCTGTAGCCTATTGTATTAGCGGCTAGTTTTCCCAGTGCTTTTTCATGTCCTTTCCCTAGGCAGTAAGACAAAACAAATTCCAGTGCTCCAAGCCCTAGGGGGTACAAGGCCCCAGGGCTATCTTGGTTCTTCCTGGGAGCCAAGGCCAAGAACAACTCTTCGAGATACATTTCATGGACAAAGCACAGCTTGTGCCAAGGGGGATACTCCAGAGAAGGGGCTTGACCTGGAGGGGGTAGAATTGCTTCACCACTTGTCGTCCTAATTTGTGCTTTTTATCAATTATGCTAGTTTGCTAAAACCTATAAAAATGTACTCACCCCTGTGGGGGTGGGCTTTTGTGGACATCTTTCCATAACTGCCCCAAAGGCCTTTAAATAAAGACTCGCTCTTATATTACCTCCTTACTAAAATTATCCTGAGTTACATTTCCAGGTTGGGAAAAAGGCAACAATGGCAATGAGCTGCATGAGTTAATGACATTTTATGAAGATTCCCAAGATAGTTTCAGATACAGTCTTTCCCTTTTTGCCTTGCATACTTGTGTTTCACCTCTTATTTACCATTTTCTTATCTATATAGACCTACTCTTCTAGTAACCTCATTTATCAGTCTGGCAGTTTTCTGACAATGTATCTTACCTTTTTGTTGGAATCTTATCTCACTGCTACATGTGTTATAGATGTGAGGAGACAAAATTTGTTGGTTTTGGAAACAAAAACATCATTCAAGACAAACGGGTACAAGTGATTTATATAATGAAGTCTTATTCCTGACTTTGTACAGTTAATACCCTAAGACCACCATTGCCTAGAATTTACAACGGTGGTACAAGCCTCAAATCCACAGACCACATCTGCTGCTGAAGCTCTCATGTGATGTGCATAGTAACAAACAGGAAAAAAACCTTTTGTATAGACTTAGATTAAAGCACAAGAAATACACATTCACATGTGTAAATGTGAAAAAAACATGAGAAAGCCAAACCAAAGGACACCTCTAACGTTTCATGAAGTGACCCATGCACTCTGAGGTTACTGAGTAACTGAGGTCACTGCCAGTGTTTGTGCTGCAGCTTATTCAACCGTGTTTTCCTGAAGAGAAGTTCTATAGCTGATCTTCCTTGTTTGCAGCATTGTTACTAGCTTTTCAGAGCCAAAGAATTCTGGTTTGGGGGAAGGATAATTCGCTATAAACATTCTCATGTTGGGGGAGAGAGGTGCAGGAGAAAGTCTGTAGAAAAATACCCTGGGATTTTTTTGTTGCTAAGTACCAAGGCTATGCAGAGGTGACAAGGCTTAGAAGAGTAACCAAGGTAGCTAATAGTTCTGTTGACTAACATGCTAAAGAAAAGAGATTTTGCCAAAAATTAACTGAAAGAGAGACAAAAAAACATGCCTAGGAGACTACGTTGTAAGGATACTTTTTGAGGAATTTGCTGTTGGAGGCAAGTTTGTTTTTTTCTAAAAGGCCAGTGTTAAAGGCACAGCAGGCAGCAATATCTTTTAAGAGAGAAAATAATTGCAAGGAGTAAAAAGAGAGGAGACGCATTGGTCCTGTCACAAAAAGAAGAAATGGAAAAGGGAACAACAGGGAAGAACAGTCGTGCCAAAGGATTGTGGGAGGCAGAGGGCAAAAAGACAAAAAAATCAAAAAAGTGAATGACAGGAGGCAGAGAGAAAAGAAATTACAGATGTGGACCTTGGTGCTCATGTCATTTTCCAGTTTCTCTTAGAAGGCTGATTCCTGCAGCGTGAGCTGAGAACATGCTCACAAATACTCTGAGTTTCTTGGTAAGACCTGCCCAGACTCATCTCTGCCATAGTGCATTCCCTCTGCAGAACACACCTGTACGGGGAAGAGAGGAATAATGACTGGGATCACCATTACTTCCCTCGCACTCAGAACAAAGCTGTTGGTCTTTCGACTGTTACACTTCATTCTTTTCAAAACTGCACCACGGGGAGAGGAGGGGACGGCTTCCAGTTTTGGATACCTACTTTAAGGCAAACTGACCTTCCTTTTTGGAGCTGGGCTGCTGTGCGTACACAAGTTATAAGCGCTGTACAATACTGGAAGTTGGCATCAAAAATAAAACCACTGCAGTTTATACGCTTGGAGAAAAAGGAGGACAGATTTCGTTCTATGTAAACATTGGTCTGTCCTTGGGAGAACATTTTGAGGGGTTCCTACCAGCAGTACCTAGTGCTGCTCCACAAACATTTGTTTCCTAAGCTTTTTGCCAGGTGCTTTTATCCTTTAGCTTAGTAACTCTTTCACCAACACTTCTCCAGCTATTTTCTGTATATGAGACCTCCTAGAGTAGTTCACAGTTGCATGCAGCAACACCAACTGTTCAGATATTGCACGTGACCATAATTATATATACTCAAGCTATATACAATTATAGTTATGCTCAGTGTATCAACAGTTAATATTGCTGTCTAAATTTGTATGGAATGTTTTATGACAAATGTATTTAAAAGGTCTCATTGAAGCATTCATAGTGAATCTTGGTTTAGAAATCAGAAGTGCAATGGCAGCCTGGCCTCACTTCTCTTCTGCAGGTTCCTTACCCAGCGTGCCACAAGAACTGTGTGAGGACTGATCTCCAGAGGGAGCAGGTTACCATGGAAATATCAGATTAAAGGTCAAAAAAAGGCCTTCCAGCAGAGCAGTATATGTCAGTCCCAACATACACAAAGGGCTAGACAAATGCATCAAAGACTGCATTTTTTCCAGAGACCACATGCACCCCGACACTTGTCCCAAGACCACATAGTCTTCCAAGTGAATTCATAAAGCTCTGTGAGCACCCCACTCCCACTCTCTGGTGTAGCTACAAAGGCTTCCTCAAATGTGCCCTCAGGGCCATGATCCCTCCTAAAGCCAACTGCCAAGGCCACGCACGTTCCTGAAGTTATACCCAATCCCAACTGCACCCTGAGTGCCACAGTCACTCAAACCCATTCATAAGTGACAGAACAAACCTCCAGCAAGTGACTAAACAGGGCACCAAATACAGCAAGAAACAGCAAACTCGCCACACACACACTAAACTACTTGAAACTGTAAATCATGAGGCAGCAAGGAAGTCTTTGAACAAATATGGGCTCCATTCAACCCTAATTCTCTGCTTGTGTTTTCTGGGAATTAACAACTACACGAGGTTCAGAGCCATGCAGCTGTAACTACATCATGTGATGAGGGGTGTATCTATCACACTGACCATTGCTAATTAGATGGAAATTGGGTTTTGAGCTCTCTGAGCCTCCAGAGCCCTTTGAATAAATCCATGCTCATTGAATAAACCAAAACAGCTCCTTGAAGCCACAGAATTATATTATTTCAGTCCTGTAATTATATCTTCTCTCCAGTAAAGAGTCCTGCTCACACAACTGAAGATGGCATTTGATAGTTGAGATTTTGCTGAAATTAAAAAAACAAGTCTCAGGTGGACCAAAACATTTTGCAAATTCATGCTTACCTTGGCACACTATTTGGCTGACAATATGAATACTGAATCCCACAAAAATCCTGAAAGATTTAATTGTTTCATCTGTCTATATTTGTATATCATATTTAAATTTAAATTTTAAAACAGTATTTACCTTTAATTTTTAATTGTGCTTTTATAATTTAACATTTACAGATAATATAACTTTTAATATAAAATATCTTTAAAGGCTTGAAAATGAACTAAATTACAAAGACTAATTTCCTGGAAAGTGAAATAAAATTTTTTATAAAGTTTGCATTTTGGTCTAATTTGAGACCAAATGAGAAATGAGTATTCTTGGAAACCCCCATAAATCTTGGCATTGATGCTAATATGGTGTGGGATGAGGTACTAAACATGTTAGCTGTTACAACTATGGAAAAATATGTGAGAAGTCAGAAATCTGGCTGAGGAACCAAATAAGTTCCAGTAATTCACTTTACACTTATTTGTTAGTAGTTAGTCCAACTTAGCCCATACCAAGTAATCACAGAGAGTTTTTTAGAGGGCAAGTACAGAGGTGGAGAAAATCGGATACCCAAGGGCTACAGAAATTGTGTTCTGATTCATTCTTAAAGCCACTTGACATTTACACCTATGACAAAGTTGTGGGCTGGCGAAATGGGGCTGATGGAGGGGAAAATACAGAACAGGGAAGACACAGTGAACGAAAGGTGGTTGGAGAATGTCCAACAAAACCTCATTTTTACTCAGATCACAGTTGTGGAAATTATCTTGCTTGCTTCAGTGTTCACAACATCATGATGCCCACCAAGCACCGCCCTCAGAAAAACCCACAGACACCATCTTCACAGAAGAACATGGAAAGGAGACAGAGGACAATTTAGCTGCATGCTTGAACCCTAACTTAATACAGTAAAGGATTATTTACGACCACCTGCCACTCAGCCACCCATTACACCTTTCAGCAAATGTTTAAGGTCTGCACAGGGCATACACAGGGCTGCTTTGAACTGACTGTAACATAATTACTCATCCCTTAGAGAGCTCAGTAAACAAAATGAGAAAGGACACCCTAAAACCTAAGAAGTTTGCGATTCTAAGAGTCAAAAGCATATATTTAACAAATCAACTGAGCTACAACTTTTTCCTTACAACCTTGAAAAAGCTGCTAAATGCACTAAGATCCTTTGGGGAATCCAAACTCCCTTCATATATAGAACAGCATCAAAGGAGGGATGGGAACTCTGTCCTGCTCTAGTCTAAGCCCACCATCAGATAAAGACACTTCGAGTAGAGCGTTACTACAGTTTACTAAAGTTTGCAGCTTTATGCTGCTGTTCTTCCCCTCTCTCTTCCATTATTTCAGATTAAATTTGCCATAGACCATACCTACCTACCCTCAATGTTCCACAATAAACAAAACAAGCCCTATCCTGTACTTCTGCAGGAATAAGCAATGCTACTTCTAAGGGCTCCACGAAGGGTCCCTTTCTGCCAGGCTATGCCCGCCAACCTGCTGCCATCTGGGGCTTGCTCTTCTTACCCACAGAGCTGCCCTCACAGGCAGCACTAAAGGAGGAGGAAGCATAGTGAGAGCTTTCCAGAGTATAGTCAACATCGACAAAAACTCACATCTTCCAAGTCTCCTAATATTCTTTAAAATGCTGCCAGACCCTTTTTTTAAAATGTACATCGCACAGACAGATAATGCAGTCCTGTTTATTTCTCTAACTCTTGTCTGACAGTTCAGCTGTGATTTTGGGTCTTTCTGGTTATTCATTTGGTGTGATTTTTTCACTTGGCAAACACAAGTCATGGCTCCTTACTCACTGATGTGACTGACAAATGTTGCTGGTCCTCTCGCAGTCAAGTAAGTAAACAGACCGAGACACATTCACTCAGTCCAGCTATCACTATCCTTTGACTTACGCAAAATTCTTATTTTTGATGCCAGCAGTAATTTAACAGAATACAGATGGAGGACTTGCAGAATTTAGCCTAGTAGTTTTGACTGACAAAAATCATGATTGCTTTAGCTGTTTATTCCCATAAGAATTATTTTTGTTGTTGATAAAGTGGGTTACTAGAAAGCACTTCTAGGCTTCAGAAGAGCTGATTGAAATCTGATGGGGGTGGGGGGGAGCAGGCAAGAGGTGTGTGTTAATTTGAGATTGTTCAGGTCAACTAACCTTTAGCTCCTTTTCTCTGCCAAGTTCACTCATGGATTTATTCAGCACTGTATGAATTACTGCCTTTCTGCTCCTGGGGGGGGGAGGTCGGGCAATCAGTACCATACAAGATTCATAATGCCCTTCTTCCAAGACTCCAAATACAAGCTGGTACAGTCAGAGTGGAGTCAGTGATTCTCCACATACAGCTAGGTAAGACAAGAAGGCAAAAGAACTGCCAAGAATGAAATAATACTGTGTGAGACTGCATTTTTATGTGAGCTGCTCCATCTCTCTTTCCTGGCCTTGGATCAAATCAGCTAGAGTTACAGAGCTAACTGTAATCCTGTTATAAACCCCCCTTCCAGACAGGCAAAGGAATATCCCTCTTTACTGTAGGCCAGATTCCTTGGTGTAAGACAAATGCTCTGTTAACTTTCAATTTAGCTAATGGACATATTCCTGCAGTTTAAACTCACAGGTTACAAAATTATCTGTTAAATCACTTTGTTTTTCATTCTGAAAACACTTGCCTGATTTTAAATTAAAAGATTTCAAGAAGAAAGTCCGAGCACCCCAGCAGATGGCTGCAGGCATACTCCATCACTTGAAATAGCTAGTGAAGCTCAGCTTTGCTAGGGGTGGCACAGTGACTATTTGGGTGTCCTGTGCTTCTCTGGGATGCAGGATTGCACAGTCCCTTCATCAGGGTCTCTTCAAAGCCGTTATTATACCAGAAAAAATTCTCTGCTAACTTTACTTGCTAAGGTGAGTGTAAGCTAAATTCTCCTCAACTGCACAACCACAAATGGTCCTTGTGTCATCAAATGTGACATGATGAGGAAAACACAGAATGTATCTGAGGGTGCTGCATGCTGATTATGAATGATTTAGACTTTAAAACATCTAGGACTACTGCTAGTGGCGCAAAAGAATCCTTCATAACAACTGACACTATATAATCTACATCTGAAATCAAGAAGGATTCTGCTAATGGCCAAGGAACTGATATATGGCTAAAAACCAAGAAGCCTATACTACTCCTGTATCAGTGGTAGGACCATACCATTTGTAGAGGAGCAGCAACAGGGAGTTGTGAAAACACCTGTCAAGCTGTTTGACATGAAGGGAGTGCTCTAGGCCAGCCCATCGACATCTATCCAGGCCAGTACTTTTGGACCTCACTGGAAGACCTAGACCCAACTTAAGGCTCAAAACTGGCATCCCTACACAATCACTCTTTGGGTGAACTGAAATGCCAATCACTCAGCTTCTCCTGTGCTTCACAAACTCCTCTGGGCACCTTCCTAAGCCACACTTCAGGCAACAAGGATCTCAACTAACTTCCCTTCTTGCTGCCTCTGCTGGTACCCATTAGAACTGAGGTAAATCCTGAGAGGAAAGTTGAGTTTTGAAGGTGTTAAGGCTGGAAGCACTGTGTAGGGAGAGGACATCAGGTTCTAGGCCTCTCAGTCTAGATCATCTCAATATCACCATATCCAATAATAAAACCAAGTTACTTTTCACATGGGAATGGCCTCTGTGGTCACCAGCTGGTGAATAACAGGAAAAGTAGCCAAAGGCTGGAACAGCAAAGATATCAATAGCATTTCTACAGGAATCTTCACAATCCTTATCCCTTTCACCGTGGAGAAGATGGGATGCCATATGCAAGGCAGGAAATTCAATCTGGAAAAAATTTCCTCTCCCTTCTGAACCAGACAGTGAGCATCAGTGTAAATAAGATGCTTTCTACTGAGCACAAAGACAGGTCTTTTTTGAAATACTCATTTCAGTTTTTTGCCAGAGACATTTAAACACTCCCTCCATATTTATTTATGTAATCAATACTAAGATAAGCTTGCTATTCTCCATTTCCAATTCAAGTCAGTCACAGTTTTCCTTCATATCCTTATGTTA